>CAXARA010000169.1:0-21127 GCA_963971135.1 Stenus bimaculatus | reverse complement strand
AAAATTTTAAAACTACATTTCTAATTAGATTTCATGAAAATAAAATTATTTAAACAAAATTTACATTTTTTTATAAAGAAATAAAAAAGTTACAGCAGTTTTTGTTTGATTTTTAAGAAAAACGCATTATTTCTAAAAAATAACGTTTTTTTGATATAATTTTAAAAGTAATCGTCCGAAAAATTTTAAAACTACATTTCTAATTAGATTTCATTAAAATAAAATTATTTAAACAAAATTTACATTTTTTTATAAAGAAATAAAAAAGTTTCTGCAGTTTTTGTGTGATTTTTAAGAAAAACGTTTTTTTGGTATAATTTTAAAAATAATCGACCGAAAAATTTTAAAACTACATTTCTAATTAGATTTCATGAAAATAAAATTATTTAAACAAAATTTACATTTTTTTATAAAGAAATAAAAAAGTTACAGCAGTTTTTGTTTGATTTTTAAGAAAAACGCATTATTTCTAAAAAATAACGTTTTTTTGATATAATTTTAAAAGTAATCCTCCGAAAAATTTTAAAACTACATTTCTAATTAGATTTCATGAAAATAAAATTATTTAAACAAAATTTACATTTTTTTATAAAGAAATAAAAAAGTTTCTGCAGTTTTTGTGTGATTTTTAAGAAAAACGTTTGTTTGGTATAATTTTAAAAATAATCGACCGAAAAATTTTAAAACTACATTTCTAATTAGATTTCATGAAAATAAAATTATTTAAACAAAATTTACATTTTTTTATAAAGAAATAAAAAAGTTACAGCAGTTTTTGTTTGATTTTTAAGAAACACGCATTATTTCTAAAAAATAACGTTTTTTTGATATAATTTTAAAAGTAATCGTCCGAAAAATTTTAAAACTACATTTCTAATTAGATTTCATGAAAATAATATTATTTAAACAAAATTTACATTTTTTTATAAAGAAATAAAAAAGTTACAGCAGTTTTTGTTTGACTTTTAAGAAAAACGTATTATTTCTAAAAAATAACGTTTTTTTGATATAATTTTAAAAGTAATCGTCCGAAAAATTTTAAAACTACATTTCTAATTAGATTTCATGAAAATAATATTATTCAAACAAAATTTACATTTTTTTATAAAGAAATAAAAAAGTTTCTGCAGTTTTTGTGTGATTTTTAAGAAAAACGTTTTTTTGGTATAATTTTAAAAATAATCGACCGAAAAATTTTAAAACTACATTTCTAATTAGATTTCATGAAAATAAAATTATTTAAACAAAATTTACATTTTTTTATAAAGAAATAAAAAAGTTACAGCAGTTTTTGTTTGATTTTTAAGAAAAACGCATTATTTCTAAAAAATAACGTTTTTTTGATATAATTTTAAAAGTAATCGTCCGAAAAATTTTAAAACTACATTTCTAATTAGATTTCATGAAAATAATATTATTTAAACAAAATTTACATTTTTTTATAAAGAAATAAAAAAGTTTCTGCAGTTTTTGTGTGATTTTTAAGAAAAACGTTTTTTTGGTATAATTTTAAAAATAATCGACCGAAAAATTTTAAAACTACATTTCTAATTAGATTTCATGAAAATAAAATTATTTAAACAAAATTTACATTTTTTTATAAAGAAATAAAAAAGTTACAGCAGTTTTTGTTTGATTTTTAAGAAAAACGCATTATTTCTAAAAAATAACGTTTTTTTGATATAATTTTAAAAGTAATCGTCCGAAAAATTTTAAAACTACATTTCTAATTAGATTTCATGAAAATAAAATTATTTAAACAAAATTTACATTTTTTTATAAAGAAATAAAAAAGTTTCTGCAGTTTTTGTGTGATTTTTAAGAAAAACGTTTTTTTGGTATAATTTTAAAAATAATCGACCGAAAAATTTTAAAACTACATTTCTAATTAGATTTCATGAAAATAAAATTATTTAAACAAAATTTACATTTTTTTATAAAGAAATAAAAAAGTTTCTGCAGTTTTTGTGTGATTTTTAAGAAAAACGTTTTTTTGGTATAATTTTAAAAATAATCGACCGAAAAATTTTAAAACTACATTTCTAATTAGATTTCATGAAAATAAAATTATTTAAACAAAATTTACATTTTTTTATAAAGAAATAAAAAAGTTTCAGCAGTTTTTGTGTGATTTTTAAGAAAAACGTTTTTTTGGTATAATTTTAAAAATAATCGACCGAAAAATTTTAAAACTACATTTCTAATTAGATTTCATGAAAATAAAATTATTTAAACAAAATTTACATTTTTTTATAAAGAAATAAAAAAGTTACAGCAGTTTTAGTTTGATTTTTAAGAAAAACGCATTATTTCTAAAAATAACGTTTTTTTGATATAATTTTAAAAGTAATCTTCCGAAAAATTTTAAAACTACATTTCTAATTAGATTTCATGAAAATAAAATTATTTAAACAAAATTTACATTTTTTTATAAAGAAATAAAAAGTTTCTGCAGTTTTTGTGTGATTTTTAGGAAAAGGTTTTTTTGGTATAATTTTAAAAATAATCGACCGAAAAATTTTAAAACTACATTTCTAATTAGATTTCATGAAAATAAAATTATTTAAACAAAATTTACATTTTTTTATAAAGAAATAAAAAAGTTACAGCAGTTTTAGTTTGATTTTTAAGAAAAACGCATTATTTCTAAAAAATAACGTTTTTTTGATATAATTTTAAAAGTAATCGTCCGAAAAATTTTAAAACTACATTTCTAATTAGATTTCATGAAAATAATATTATTTAAACAAAATTTACATTTTTTTATAAAGAAATAAAAAAGTTTCTGCAGTTTTTGTGTGATTTTTAAGAAAAACGTTTTTTTGGTATAATTTTAAAAATAATCGACCGAATAATTTTAAAACTACATTTCTAATTAGATTTCATGAAAATAAAATTATTTAAACAAAATTTACATTTTTTTATAAAGAAATAAAAAAGTTACAGCAATTTTTGTTTGATTTTAAGAAAAATGCATTATTTCTAAAAAATAACGTTTTTTTGATATAATTTTAAAAGTAATCGTCCGAAAAATTTTAAAACTACATTTCTAATTAGATTTCATGAAAATAAAATTATTTAAACAAAATTTACATTTTTTTATAAAGAAATAAAAAAGTTTCTGCAGTTTTTGTGTGATTTTTAAGAAAAACGTTTTTTTGGTATAATTTTAAAAATAATCGACCGAAAAATTTTAAAACTACATTTCTAATTAGATTTCATGAAAATAAAATTATTTAAACAAAATTTACATTTTTTTATAAAGAAATAAAAAAGTTACAGCAGTTTTTGTTTGATTTTTAAGAAAAACGCATTATTTCTAAAAAATAAAGTTTTTTTGATATAATTTTAAAAGTAATCGTCCGAAAAATTTTAAAACTACATTTCTAATTAGATTTCATGAAAATAAAATTATTTAAACAAAATTTACATTTTTTTATAAAGAAATAAAAAAGTTTTTGCAGTTTTTGTGTGATTTTTAAGAAAAACGTTTTTTTGGTATAATTTTAAAAATAATCGACCGAAAAATTTTAAAACTACATTTCTAATTAGATTTCATGAAAATAAAATTATTTAAACAAAATTTACATTTTTTTATAAAGAAATAAAAAAGTTACAGCAGTTTTTGTTTGATTTTAAGAAAAACGCATTATTTCTAAAAAATAACGTTTTTTTGATATAATTTTAAAAGTAATCCTCCGAAAAATTTTAAAACTACATTTGTAATTAGATTTCATGAAAATAAAATTATTTAAACAAAATTTACATTTTTTTATAAAGAAATAAAAAAGTTTCTGCAGTTTTTGTGTGATTTTTAAGAAAAACGTTTTTTTGGTATAATTTTAAAAATAATCGACCGAAAAATTTTAAAACTACATTTCTAATTAGATTTCATGAAAATAAAATTATTTAAACAAAATTTAGATTTTTTATAAAGAAATAAAAAAGTTACAGCAGTTTTAGTTTGATTTTTAAGAAAAACGCATTAATTCTAAAAATAACGTTTTTTTGATATAATTTTAAAAGTAATCGTCCGAAAAATTTTAAAACTACATTTCTAATTAGATTTCATGAAAATAATATTATTTAAACAAAATTTACATTTTTTTATAAAGAAATAAAAAAGTTTCTGCAGTTTTTGTGTGATTTTTAAGAAAAATGTTTTTTTGGTATAATTTTAAAATAATCTACCGAAAAATTTTAAAACTACATTTCTAATTAGATTTCATGAAAATAAAATTATTTAAATAAAATTTACATTTTTTTATAAAGAAATAAAAAAGTTACAGCAGTTTTAGTTTGATTTTTAAGAAAAACGCATTATTTCTAAAAAATAACGTTTTTTTGATATAATTTTAAAAGTAATCGTCCGAAAAATTTTAAAACTACATTTCTAATTAGATTTCATGAAAATAATATTATTTAAACAAAATTTACATTTTTTATAAAGAAATAAAAAAGTTTCTGCAGTTTTTGTGTGATTTTTAAGAAAAACGTTTTTTTGGTATAATTTTAAAAATAATCGACCGAAAAATTTTAAAACTACATTTCTAATTAGATTTCATGAAAATAAAATTATTTAAACAAAATTTACATTTTTTTATAAAGAAATAAAAAAGTTACAGCAGTTTTTGTTTGATTTTTAAGAAAAACGCATTATTTCTAAAAAATAACGTTTTTTTGATATAATTTTAAAAGTAATCGTCCGAAAAATTTTAAAACTACATTTCTAATTAGATTTCATGAAAATAATATTATTTAAACAAAATTTACATTTTTTTATAAAGAAATAAAAAAGTTACAGCAGTTTTTGTTTGATTTTTAAGAAAAACGCATTATTTCTAAAAAATAACGTTTTTTTGATATAATTTTAAAAGTAATCGTCCGAAAAATTTTAATACTACATTTCTAATTAGATTTCATGAAAATAATATTATTCAAACAAAATTTACATTTTTTTATAAAGAAATAAAAAAGTTTCTGCAGTTTTTGTGTGATTTTTAAGAAAAATGTTTTTTTGGTATAATTTTAAAAATAATCGACCGAAAAATTTTAAAACTACATTTCTAATTAGATTTCATGAAAATAAAATTATTTAAACAAAATTTACATTTTTTTATAAAGAAATAAAAAAGTTACAGCAGTTTTTGTTTGATTTTTAAGAAAAACGCATTATTTCTAAAAAATAACGTTTTTTTGATATAATTTTAAAAGTAATCGTCCGAAAAATTTTAAAACTACATTTCTAATTAGATTTCATGAAAATAATATTATTTAAACAAAATTTACATTTTTTTATAAAGAAATAAAAAAGTTTCTGCAGTTTTTGTGTGATTTTTAAGAAAAACGTTTTTTTGGTATAATTTTAAAAATAATCGACCGAAAAATTTTAAAACTACATTTCTAATTAGATTTCATGAAAATAAAATTATTTAAACAAAATTTACATTTTTTTATAAAGAAATAAAAAAGTTACAGCAGTTTTTGTTTGATTTTTAAGAAAAACGCATTATTTCTAAAAAATAACGTTTTTTTGATATAATTTTAAAAGTAATCGTCCCAAAAATTTTAAAACTACATTTCTAATTAGATTTCATGAAAATAAAATTATTTAAACAAAATTTACATTTTTTTATAAAGAAATAAAAAAGTTTCTGCAGTTTTTGTGTGATTTTTAAGAAAACGTTTTTTTGGTATAATTTTAAAAATAATCGACCGAAAAATTTTAAAACTACATTTCTAATTAGATTTCATGAAAATAAAATTATTTAAACAAAATTTACATTTTTTTATAAAGAAATAAAAAAGTTACAGCAGTTTTTGTTTGATTTTTAAGAAAAACGCATTATTTCTAAAAAATAACGTTTTTTTGATATAATTTTAAAAGTAATCGTCCGAAAAATTTTAAAACTACATTTCTAATTAGATTTCAAGAAAATAAAATTATTTAAACAAAATTTACATTTTTTTATAAAGAAATAAAAAAGTTTCTGCAGTTTTTGTGTGATTTTTAAGAAAAACGTTTTTTTGGTATAATTTTAAAAATAATCGACCGAAAAATTTTAAAACTACATTTCTAATTAGATTTCATGAAAATAAAATTATTTAAACAAAATTTACATTTTTTTATAAAGAAATAAAAAAGTTACAGCAGTTTTTGTTTGATTTTTAAGAAAAACGCATTATTTCTAAAAAATAACGTTTTTTTGATATAATTTTAAAAGTAATCGTCCGAAAAATTTTAAAACTACATTTCTAATTAGATTTCATGAAAATAATATTATTTAAACAAAATTTACATTTTTTTATAAAGAAATAAAAAAGTTACAGCAGTTTTAGTTTGATTTTTAAGAAAAACGTTTTTTTGGTATAATTTTAAAAATAATCGACCGAAAAATTTTAAAACTACATTTCTAATTAGATTTCATGAAAATAAAATTATTTAAACAAAATTTACATTTTTTTATAAAGAAATAAAAAAGTTACAGCAGTTTTTGTTTGATTTTTAAGAAAAACGCATTATTTCTAAAAAATAACGTTTTTTTGATATAATTTTAAAAGTAATCGTCCGAAAAATTTTAAAACTACATTTCTAATTAGATTTCATGAAAATAATATTATTTAAACAAAATTTACATTTTTTTATAAAGAAATAAAAAAGTTACAGCAGTTTTTGTTTGATTTTTAAGAAAAACGCATTATTTCTAAAAAATAACGTTTTTTTGATATAATTTTAAAAGTAATCGTCCGAAAAATTTTAAAACTACATTTCTAATTAGATTTCATGAAAATAATATTATTTAAACAAAATTTACATTTTTTTATAAAGAAATAAAAAAGTTTCTGCAGTTTTTGTGTGATTTTTAAGAAAAACGTTTTTTTGGTATAATTTTAAAAATAATCGACCGAAAAATTTTAAAACTACATTTCTAATTAGATTTCATGAAAATAAAATTATTTAAACAAAATTTACATTTTTTTATAAAGAAATAAAAAAGTTACAGCAGTTTTTGTTTGATTTTTAAGAAAAACGCATTATTTTAAAAAATAACGTTTTTTTGATATAATTTTAAAAGTAATCGTCCGAAAAATTTTAAAACTACATTTCTAATTAGATTTCATGAAAATAAAATTATTTAAACAAAATTTACATTTTTTTATAAAGAAATAAAAAAGTTTCTGCAGTTTTTGTGTGATTTTAAGAAAAACGTTTTTTTTGATATAATTTTAAAAATAATCGACCGAAAAATTTTAAAACTACATTTCTAATTAGATTTCATGAAAATAAAATTATTTAAACAAAATTTACATTTTTTTATAAAGAAATAAAAAAGTTACAGCAGTTTTTGTTTGATTTTTAGGAAAAACGCATTATTTCTAAAAAATAACGTTTTTTTGATATAATTTTAAAAGTAATCGTCCGAAAAATTTTAGAACTACATTTCTAATTAGATTTCATGAAAATAAAATTATTTAAACAAAATTTACATTTTTTTATAAAGAAATAAAAAGTTTCTGCAGTTTTTGTGTGATTTTTAAGAAAAACGTTTTTTTTGGTATAATTTTAAAAATAATCGACCGAAAAATTTTAAAACTACATTTCTAATTAGATTTCATGAAAATAAAATTATTTAAACAAAATTTACATTTTTTTATAAAGAAATAAAAAAGTTACAGCAGTTTTTGTTTGATTTTTAAGAAAAACGCATTATTTCTAAAAAATAAAGTTTTTTTGATATAATTTTAAAAGTAATCGTCCGAAAAATTTTAAAACTACATTTCTAATTAGATTTCATGAAAATAAAATTATTTAAACAAAATTTACATTTTTTTATAAAGAAATAAAAAAGTTTCTGCAGTTTTTGTGTGATTTTTAAGAAAAACGTTTTTTTGGTATAATTTTAAAAATAATCGACCGAAAAATTTTAAAAGTAAATTTCTAATTAGATTTCATGAAAATAAAATTATTTAAACAAAATTTACATTTTTTTATAAAGAAATAAAAAAGTTACAGCAGTTTTTGTTTGATTTTTAAGAAAAACGCATTATTTCTAAAAAATAACGTTTTTTTGATATAATTTTAAAAGTAATCGTCCGAAAAATTTTAAAACTACATTTCTAATTAGATTTCATGAAAATAATATTATTTAAACAAAATTTACATTTTTTTATAAAGAAATAAAAAAGTTACAGCAGTTTTAGTTTGATTTTTAAGAAAAACGTTTTTTTGGTATAATTTTAAAAATAATCGACCGAAAAATTTTAAAACTACATTTCTAATTAGATTTCATGAAAATAAAATTATTTAAAAAAAATTTACATTTTTTTATAAAGAAATAAAAAAGTTACAGCAGTTTTTGTTTGATTTTTAAGAAAAACGCATTATTTCTAAAAAATAACGTTTTTTTGATATAATTTTAAAAGTAATCGTCCGAAAAATTTTAAAACTACATTTCTAATTAGATTTCATGAAAATAATATTATTTAAACAAAATTTACATTTTTTTAAAAAGAAATAAAAAAGTTACAGCAGTTTTTGTTTGATTTTTAAGAAAAACGCATTATTTCTAAAAAATAACGTTTTTTTGATATAATTTTAAAAGTAATCGTCCGAAAAATTTTAAAACTACATTTCTAATTAGATTTCATGAAAATAATATTATTTAAACAAAATTTACATTTTTTTATAAAGAAATAAAAAAGTTTCTGCAGTTTTTGTGTGATTTTTAAGAAAAACGTTTTTTTGGTATAATTTTAAAAATAATCGACCGAAAAATTTTAAAACTACATTTCTAATTAGATTTCATGAAAATAAAATTATTTAAACAAAATTTACATTTTTTTATAAAGAAATAAAAAAGTTACAGCAGTTTTTGTTTGATTTTTAAGAAAAACGCATTATTTTTAAAAAATAACGTTTTTTTGATATAATTTTAAAAGTAATCGTCCGAAAAATTTTAAAACTACATTTCTAATTAGATTTCATGAAAATAAAATTATTTAAACAAAATTTACATTTTTTTATAAAGAAATAAAAAAGTTTCTGCAGTTTTTGTGTGATTTTTAAGAAAAACGTTTTTTTGGTATAATTTTAAAAATAATCGACCGAAAAATTTTAAAACTACATTTCTAATTAGATTTCATGAAAATAAAATTATTTAAACAAAATTTACATTTTTTTATAAAGAAATAAAAAAGTTACAGCAGTTTTTGTTTGATTTTTAAGAAAAACGCATTATTTCTAAAAAATAACGTTTTTTTGATATAATTTTAAAAGTAATCGTCCGAAAAATTTTAGAACTACATTTCTAATTAGATTTCATGAAAATAAAATTATTTAAACAAAATTTACATTTTTTTATAAAGAAATAAAAAAGTTTCTGCAGTTTTTGTGTGATTTTTAAGAAAAACGTTTTTTTGGTATAATTTTAAAAATAATCGACCGAAAAATTTTAAAACTACATTTCTAATTAGATTTCATGAAAATAAAATTATTTAAACAAAATTTACATTTTTTTATAAAGAAATAAAAAAGTTACAGCAGTTTTTGTTTGATTTTTAAGAAAAACGCATTATTTCTAAAAAATAACGTTTTTTTGATATAATTTTAAAAGTAATCGTCCGAAAAATTTTAGAACTACATTTCTAATTAGATTTCATGAAAATAAAATTATTTAAACAAAATTTACATTTTTTTATAAAGAAATAAAAAAGTTTCTGCAGTTTTTGTGTGATTTTTAAGAAAAACGTTTTTTTGGTATAATTTTAAAAATAATCGACCGAAAAATTTTAAAACTACATTTCTAATTAGATTTCATGAAAATAAAATTATTTAAATAAAATTTACATTTTTTTATAAAGAAATAAAAAGTTACAGCAGTTTTTGTTTGATTTTTAAGAAAAACGCATTATTTCTAAAAAATAAAGTTTTTTTGATATAATTTTAAAAGTAATCGTCCGAAAAATTTTAAAACTACATTTCTAATTAGATTTCATGAAAATAAAATTATTTAAACAAAATTTACATTTTTTTATAAAGAAATAAAAAAGTTTCTGCAGTTTTTGTGTGATTTTTAAGAAAAACGTTTTTTTTGATATAATTTTAAAAATAATCGACCGAAAAATTTTAAAACTACATTTCTAATTAGATTTCATGAAAATAAAATTATTTAAACAAAATTTACATTTTTTTATAAAGAAATAAAAAAGTTACAGCAGTTTTTGTTTGATTTTTAGGAAAAACGCATTATTTCTAAAAAATAACGTTTTTTTGATATAATTTTAAAAGTAATCGTCCGAAAAATTTTAGAACTACATTTCTAATTAGATTTCATGAAAATAAAATTATTTAAACAAAATTTACATTTTTTTATAAAGAAATAAAAAAGTTTCTGCAGTTTTTGTGTGATTTTTAAGAAAAACGTTTTTTTTGGTATAATTTTAAAAATAATCGACCGAAAAATTTTAAAACTACATTTCTAATTAGATTTCATGAAAATAAAATTATTTAAACAAAATTTACATTTTTTTATAAAGAAATAAAAAAGTTACAGCAGTTTTTGTTTGATTTTTAAGAAAAACGCATTATTTCTAAAAAATAAAGTTTTTTTGATATAATTTTAAAAGTAATCGTCCGAAAAATTTTAAAACTACATTTCTAATTAGATTTCATGAAAATAAAATTATTTAAACAAAATTTACATTTTTTTATAAAGAAATAAAAAAGTTTCTGCAGTTTTTGTGTGATTTTTAAGAAAAACGTTTTTTTGGTATAATTTTAAAAATAATCGACCGAAAAATTTTAAAACTACATTTCTAATTAGATTTCATGAAAATAAAATTATTTAAACAAAATTTACATTTTTTTATAAAGAAATTTACATTTTTTTATAAAGAAATAAAAAGTTACAGCAGTTTTTGTTTGATTTTTAAGAAAAACGCATTATTTCTAAAAAATAAAGTTTTTTTGATATAATTTTAAAAATAATCGACCGAAAAATTTTAAAACTACATTTCTAATTAGATTTCATGAAAATAAAATTATTTAAACAAAATTTACATTTTTTTATAAAGAAATAAAAAGTTACAGCAGTTTTTGTTTGATTTTTAAGAAAAACGCATTATTTCTAAAAATAAAGTTTTTTTGATATAATTTTAAAAGTAATCGTCCGAAAAATTTTAAAACTACATTTCTAATTAGATTTCATGAAAATAAAATTATTTAAACAAAATTTACATTTTTTTATAAAGAAATAAAAAAGTTTCTGCAGTTTTTGTGTGATTTTTAAGAAAAACGTTTTTTTGGTATAATTTTAAAAATAATCGACCGAAAAATTTTAAAGTACATTTCTAATTAGATTTCATGAAAATAAAATTATTTAAACAAAATTTACATTTTTTTATAAAGAAATAAAAAGTTACAGCAGTTTTTGTTTGATTTTTAAGAAAAACGCATTATTTCTAAAAATAACGTTTTTTTGATATAATTTTAAACTACATTTCTAATTAGATTTCATGAAAATAAAATTATTTAAACAAAATTTACATTTTTTTATAAAGAAATAAAAAGTTTTTGCAGTTTTTGTGTGATTTTTAAGAAAAAGTTTTTTTGGTATAATTTTAAAAATAATCGACCGAAAAATTTTAAAACAATATTTCTAATTAGATTTCATGAAAATAAAATTATTTAAACAAAATTTACATTTTTTTATAAAGAAATAAAAAAGTTACAGCAGTTTTAGTTTGATTTTAAGAAAACGCATTATTTCTAAAAATAACGTTTTTTTGATATAATTTTAAAAGTAATCGTCCGAAAAATTTTAAAACTACATTTCTAATTAGATTTCATGAAAATAATATTATTAAAACAAAATTTACATTTTTTTATAAAGAAATAAAAAAGTTTCTGCAGTTTTTGTGTGATTTTTAAGAAAAACGTTTTTTTGGTATAATTTTAAAAATAATCGCCCGAAAAATTTTAAAACTACATTTCTAATTAGATTTCATGAAAATAAAATTATTTAAACAAAATTTACATTTTTTTATAAGGAATTAAAAAAGTTACAGCAGTTTTAGTTTGATTTTTAATAAAAACGCATTATTTCTAAAAATAAAGTTTTTTTGATATAATTTTAAAAGTAATCGTCCGAAAATTTTTAAAACTACATTTCTAATTAGATTTCATGAAAATAATATTATTTAAACAAAATTTACATTTTTTTATAAAGAAATAAAAAAGTTTCTGCAGTTTTTGTGTGATTTTTAAGAAAAACGTTTTTTTGGTATAATTTTAAAATAATCAAAAGAAAAATTTTAAAACTACATTTCTAATTAGATTTCATGAAAATAAAATTATTTAAACAAAATTTACATTTTTTTATAAAGAAATAAAAAGTTACAGCAGTTTTTGTTTGATTTTTAAGAAAAACGCATTATTTCTAAAAAATAACGTTTTTTTGATATAATTTTAAAAGTAATCGTCCGAAAAATTTTAAAACTACATTTCTAATTAGATTTCATGAAAATAATATTATTTAAACAAAATTTACATTTTTTTATAAAGAAATAAAAAAGTTACAGCAGTTTTTGTTTGATTTTTAAGAAAAACGCATTATTTCTAAAAAATAACGTTTTTTTGATATAATTTTAAAAGTAATCGTCCGAAAAATTTTAAAACTACATTTCTAATTAGATTTCATGAAATAATATTATTTAAACAAAATTTACATTTTTTTATAAAGAAATAAAAAAGTTTCTGCAGTTTTTGTGTGATTTTTAAGAAAAACGTTTTTTTGGTATAATTTTAAAATAATCGACCGAAAAACTTTAAAACTACATTTCTAATTAGATTTCATGAAAATAAAATTATTTAATTACATTTTTTTATAAAGAAATAAAAAAGTTACAGCAGTTTTTGTTTGATTTTTAAGAAAAACGCATTATTTCTAAAAAATAATGTTTTTTTGATATAATTTTAAAAGTAATCGTCCGAAAAATTTTAAAACTACATTTCTAATTAGATTTCATGAAAATAATTTTATTTAAACAAAATTTACATTTTTTTATAAAGAAATAAAAAAGTTTCTGCAGTTTTTGTGTGATTTTTAAGAAAAACGTTTTTTTGGTATAATTTTAAAAATAATCGACCGAAAAATTTTAAAACTACATTTCTAATTAGATTTCATGAAAATAAAATTATTTAAACAAAATTTACATTTTTTTATAAAGAAATAAAAAAGTTACAGCAGTTTTTGTTTGATTTTTAAGAAAAACGCATTATTTCTAAAAAAATAACGTTTTTTTGATATAATTTTAAAAGTAATCGTCCGAAAAATTTTAGAACTACATTTCTAATTAGATTTCATGAAAATAAAATTATTTAAACAAAATTCACATTTTTTTATAAAGAAATAAAAAAGTTTCTGCAGTTTTTGTGTGATTTTTAAGAAAAACGTTTTTTTGGTATAATTTTAAAAATAATCGACCGAAAAATTTTAAAACTACATTTCTAATTAGATTTCATGAAAATAAAATTATTTAAACAAAATTTACATTTTTTTATAAAGAAATAAAAAAGTTACAGCAGTTTTTGTTTGATTTTTAAGAAAAACGTTTTTTTGGTATAATTTTAAAAATAATCGACCGAAAAATTTTAAAACTACTTTTCTAATTAGATTTCATGAAAATAAAATTATTTAAACAAAATTTACATTTTTTTATAAAGAAATAAAAAAGTTACAGCAGTTTTTGTTTGATTTTTAAGAAAAACGCATTATTTCTAAAAAATAACGTTTTTTTGATATAATTTTAAAACTACATTTCTAATTAGATTTCATGAAAATAAAATTATTTAAACAAAATTTACATTTTTTTATAAAGAAATAAAAAAGTTTTTGCAGTTTTTGTGTGATTTTTAAGAAAAAGTTTTTTTGGTATAATTTTAAAAATAATCGACCGAAAAATTTTAAAACTACATTTCTAATTAGATTTCATGAAAATAAAATTATTTAAACAAAATTTACATTTTTTTATAAAGAAATAAAAAAGTTACAGCAGTTTTAGTTTGATTTTTAAGAAAAACGCATTATTTCTAAAAAATAACGTTTTTTTGATATAATTTTAAAAGTAATCGTCCGAAAAATTTTAAAACTACATTTCTAATTAGATTTCATGAAAATAATATTATTAAAACAAAATTTACATTTTTTTATAAAGAAATAAAAAAGTTTCTGCAGTTTTTGTGTGATTTTTAAGAAAAACGTTTTTTTGGTATAATTTTAAAAATAATCGCCCGAAAAATTTTAAAACTACATTTCTAATTAGATTTCATGAAAATAAAATTATTTAAACAAAATTTACATTTTTTTATAAGGAAATAAAAAAGTTACAGCAGTTTTAGTTTGATTTTTAAGAAAAACGCATTATTTCTAAAAAATAACGTTTTTTTGATATAATTTTAAAAGTAATCGTCCGAAAAATTTTAAAACTACATTTCTAATTAGATTTCATGAAAATAATATTATTTAAACAAAATCTACATTTTTTTATAAAGAAATAAAAAAGTTTCTGCAGTTTTTGTGTGATTTTTAAGAAAAACGTTTTTTTGGTATAATTTTAAAAATAATCTAAAGAAAAATTTTAAAACTACATTTCTAATTAGATTTCATGAAAATAAAATTATTTAAACAAAATTTACATTTTTTTATAAAGAAATAAAAAAGTTACAGCAGTTTTTGTTTGATTTTTAAGAAAAACGCATTATTTCTAAAAAATAACGTTTTTTTGATATAATTTTAAAAGTAATCGTCCGAAAAATTTTAAAACTACATTTCTAATTAGATTTCATGAAAATAATATTATTTAAACAAAATTTACATTTTTTTATAAAGAAATAAAAAAGTTACAGCAGTTTTTGTTTGATTTTTAAGAAAAACGCATTATTTCTAAAAAATAAAGTTTTTTTGATATAATTTTAAAAGTAATCGTCCGAAAAATTTTAAAACTACATTTCTAATTAGATTTCATGAAAATAATATTATTTAAACAAAATTTACATTTTTTTATAAAGAAATAAAAAAGTTTCTGCAGTTTTTGTGTGATTTTTAAGAAAAACGTTCTTTTGGTATAATTTTAAAAATAATCGACTGAAAAATTTTAAAACTACATTTCTAATTAGATTTCATGAAAATAAAATTATTTAAACAAAATTTACATTTTTTTATAAAGAAATAAAAAAGTTACAGCAGTTTTTGTTTGATTTTTAAGAAAAACGCATTATTTCTAAAAAATAACGTTTTTTTGATATAATATTAAAAGTAATCGTCCGAAAAATTTTAAAACTACATTTCTAATTAGATTTCATGAAAATAAAATTATTTAAACAAAATTTACATTTTTTTATAAAGAAATAAAAAAGTTTCTGCAGTTTTTGTGTGATTTTTAAGAAAAACGTTTTTTTGGTATAATTTTAAAAATAATCGACCGAAAAATTTTAAAACTACATTTCTAATTAGATTTCATGAAAATAAAATTATTTAAACAAAATTTACATTTTTTTATAAAGAAATAAAAAAGTTACAGCAGTTTTTGTTTGATTTTTAAGAAAAACGCATTATTTCTAAAAAATAACGTTTTTTTGATATAATTTTAAAAGTAATCGTCCGAAAAATTTTAAAACTACATTTCTAATTAGATTTCATGAAAATAAAATTATTTAAACAAAATTTACATTTTTTTATAAAGAAATAAAAAAGTTTCTGCAGTTTTTGTGTGATTTTTAAGAAAAATGTTTTTTTGGTATAATTTTAAAAATAATCGACCGAAAAATTTTAAAACTACATTTCTAATTAGATTTCATGAAAATAAAATTATTTAAACAAAATTTACATTTTTTTATAAAGAAATAAAAAAGTTACAGCAGTTTTTGTTTGATTTTTAAGAAAAACGCATTATTTCTAAAAAATAACGTTTTTTTGATATAATTTTAAAACTACATTTCTAATTAGATTTCATGAAAATAATATTATTTAAACAAAATTTACATTTTTTTATAAAGAAATAAAAAAGTTACAGCAGTTTTAGTTTGATTTTTAAGAAAAACGTTTTTTTTGGTATAATTTTAAAAATAATCGACCGAAAAATTTTAAAACTACATTTCTAATTAGATTTCATGAAAATAAAATTATTTAAACAAAATTTAAATTTTTTTATAAAGAAATAAAAAAGTTACACCAGTTTTTGTTTGATTTTTAAGAAAAACGCATTATTTCTAAAAAATAACGTTTTTTTGATATAATTTTAAAAGTAATCGTCCGAAAAATTTTAAAACTACATTTCTAATTAGATTTCATGAAAATAATATTATTTAAACAAAATTTACATTTTTTTATAAAGAAATAAAAAAGTTACAGCAGTTTTTGTTTGATTTTTAAGAAAAACGCATTATTTCTAAAAAATAACGTTTTTTTGATATAATTTTAAAAGTAATCGTCCGAAAAATTTTAAAACTACATTTCTAATTAGATTTCATGAAAATAATATAATTTAAACAAAATTTACATATTTTTATAAAGAAATAAAAAAGTTTCTGCAGTTTTTGTGTGATTTTTAAGAAAAACGTTTTTTTGGTATAATTTTAAAAATAATCGACCGAAAAATTTTAAAACTACATTTCTAATTAGATTTCATGAAAATAAAATTATTTAAACAAAATTTACATTTTTTTATAAAGAAATAAAAAAGTTACAGCAGTTTTTGTTTGATTTTTAAGAAAAACGCATTATTTCTAAAAAATAACGTTTTTTTGATATAATTTTAAAAGTAATCGTCCGAAAAATTTTAAAACTACATTTCTAATTAGATTTCATGAAAATAAAATTATTTAAACAAAATTTACATTTTTTTATAAAGAAATAAAAAAGTTTCTGCAGTTTTTGTGTGATTTTTAAGAAAAACGTTTTTTTGGTATAATTTTAAAAATAATCGACCGAAAAATTTTAAAACTACATTTCTAATTAGATTTCATGAAAATAATATTATTTAAACAAAATTTACATTTTTTTATAAAGAAATAAAAAAGTTTCTGCAGTTTTTGTGTGTTTTTTAAGAAAAACGTATTTTTGGTATAATTTTAAAAATAATCGACCGAAAAATTTTAAAACTACATTTCTAATTAGATTTCATGAAAATAAAATTATTTAAACAAAATTTACATTTTTTTATAAAGAAATAAAAAAGTTACAGCAGTTTTTGTTTGATTTTTAAGAAAAACGCATTATTTCTAAAAAATAACGTTTTTTTGATATAATTTTAAAAGTAATCATCCGAAAAATTTTAAAACTACATTTCTAATTAGATTTCATGAAAATAAAATTATTTAAACAAAATTTACATTTTTTTATAAAGAAATAAAAAAGTTACAGCAGTTTTTGTTTGATTTTTAAGAAAAACGCATTATTTCTAAAAAATAACGTTTTTTTGATATAATTTTAAAAGTAATCGTCCGAAAAATTTTAAAACTACATTTCTAATTAGATTTCATGAAAATAATATTATTTAAACAAAATTTACATTTTTTTATAAAGAAATAAAAAAGTTTCTGCAGTTTTTGTGTGAATTTTAAGAAAAACGTTTTTTTGGTATAATTTTAAAAATAATCGACCGAAAAATTTTAAAACTACATTTCTAATTGGATTTCATGAAAATAAAATTATTTAAACAAAATTTTCATTTTTTTATAAAGAAATAAAAAAGTTACAGCAGTTTTTGTTTGATTTTTAAGAAAAACGCATTATTTCTAAAAAATAACGTTTTTTTGATATAATTTTAAAAGTAATCGTCCGAAAAATTTTAAAACTACATTTCTAATTAGATTTCATGAAAATAATATTATTTAAACAAAATTTACATTTTTTTATAAAGAAATAAAAAAGTTTCTGCAGTTTTTGTGTGATTTTTAAGAAAAACGTTTTTTTGGTATAATTTTAAAAATAATCGACCGAAAAATTTTAAAACTACATTTCTAATTAGATTTCATGAAAATAAAATTATTTAAACAAAATTTACATTTTTTTATAAAGAAATAAAAAAGTTACAGCAGTTTTTGTTTGATTTTTAAGAAAAACGCATTATTTCTAAAAAATAACGTTTTTTTGATATAATTTTAAAAGTAATCGTCCGAAAAATTTTAAAACTACATTTCTAATTAGATTTCATGAAAATAAAATTATTTAAACAAAATTTACATTTTTTTATAAAGAAATAAAAAAGTTTCTGCAGTTTTTGTGTGATTTTTAAGAAAAACGTTTTTTTGGTATAATTTTAAAAATAATCGACCGAAAAATTTTAAAACTACATTTCTAATTAGATTTCATGAAAATAAAATTATTTAAACAAAATTTACATTTTTTTATAAAGAAATAAAAAAGTTACAGCAGTTTTTGTTTGATTTTTAAGAAAAACGCATTATTTCTAAAAAATAACGTTTTTTTGATATAATTTTAAAAGTAATCGTCCAAAAAATTTTAAAACTACATTTCTAATTAGATTTCATGAAAATAATATTATTTAAACAAAATTTACATTTTTTTATAAAGAAATAAAAAAGTTTCTGCAGTTTTTGTGTGATTTTTAAGAAAAACGTTTTTTTGGTATAATTTTAAAAATAATCGACCGAAAAATTTTAAAACTACATTTCTAATTAGATTTCATGAAACTAAAATTATTTAAACAAAATTTACATTTTTTTATAAAGAAATAAAAAAGTTACAGCAGTTTTTGTTTGATTTTTAAGAAAAACGCATTATTTCTAAAAAATAACGTTTTTTTGATATAATTTTAAAAGTAATCGTCCGAAAAATTTTAAAACTACATTTCTAATTAGATTTCATGAAAATAATATTATTTAAACAAAATTTACATTTTTTTATAAAGAAATAAAAAAGTTACAGCAGTTTTTGTTTGATTTTAAGAAAAACGCATTATTTCTAAAAAATAACGTTTTTTTGATATAATTTTAAAAGTAATCGTCCAAAAAATTTTAAAACTACATTTCTAATTAGATTTCATGAAAATAATATTATTTAAACAAAATTTACATTTTTTATAAAGAAATAAAAAAGTTTCTGCAGTTTTTGTGTGATTTTTAAGAAAAACGTTCTTTTGGTATAATTTTAAAAATAATCGACCGAAAAATTTTAAAACTACATTTCTAATTAGATTTCATGAAAATAAAATTATTTAAACAAAATTTACATTTTTTTATAAAGAAATAAAAAAGTTACAGCAGTTTTTGTTTGATTTTTAAGAAAAACGCATTATTTCTAAAAAATAACGTTTTTTTGATATAATATTAAAAGTAATCGTCCGAAAAATTTTAAAACTACATTTCTAATTAGATTTCATGAAAATAAAATTATTTAAACAAAATTTACATTTTTTTATAAAGAAATAAAAAAGTTTCTGCAGTTTTTGTGTGATTTTTAAGAAAACGTTTTTTTGGTATAATTTTAAAAATAATCGACCGAAAAATTTTAAAACTACATTTCTAATTAGATTTCATGAAAATAAAATTATTTAAACAAAATTTACATTTTTTTATAAAGAAATAAAAAAGTTACAGCAGTTTTTGTTTGATTTTTAAGAAAAACGCATTATTTCTAAAAAATAACGTTTTTTTGATATAATTTTAAAAGTGATCGTCCGAAAAATTTTAAAACTACATTTCTAATTAGATTTCATGAAAATAAAATTATTTAAACAAAATTTACATTTTTTTATAAAGAAATAAAAAAGTTTCTGCAGTTTTTGTGTGATTTTTAAGAAAAATGTTTTTTTGGTATAATTTTAAAAATAATCGACCGAAAAATTTTAAAACTACATTTCTAATTAGATTTCATGAAAATAAAATTATTTAAACAAAATTTACATTTTTTTATAAAGAAATAAAAAAGTTACAGCAGTTTTTGTTTGATTTTTAAGAAAAACGCATTATTTCTAAAAAATAACGTTTTTTTGATATAATTTTAAAACTACATTTCTAATTAGATTTCATGAAAATAATATTATTTAAACAAAATTTACATTTTTTTATAAAGAAATAAAAAAGTTACAGCAGTTTTAGTTTGATTTTTAAGAAAAACGTTTTTTTGGTATAATTTTAAAAATAATCGACCGAAAAATTTTAAAACTACATTTCTAATTAGATTTCATGAAAATAAAATTATTTAAACAAAATTTAAATTTTTTTATAAAGAAATAAAAAAGTTACAGCAGTTTTTGTTTGATTTTTAAGAAAAACGCATTATTTCTAAAAAATAACGTTTTTTTGATATAATTTTAAAAGTAATCGTCCGAAAAATTTTAAAACTACATTTCTAATTAGATTTCATGAAAATAATATTATTTAAACAAAATTTACATTTTTTATAAAGAAATAAAAAAGTTACAGCAGTTTTTGTTTGATTTTTAAGAAAAACGCATTATTTCTAAAAAATAACGTTTTTTTGATATAATTTTAAAAGTAATCGTCCGAAAAATTTTAAAACTACATTTCTAATTGGATTTCATGAAAATAATATAATTTAAACAAAATTTACATATTTTTATAAAGAAATAAAAAAGTTTCTGCAGTTTTTGTGTGATTTTTAAGAAAAACGTTTTTTTGGTATAATTTTAAAAATAATCGACCGAAAATTTTAAAACTACATTTCTAATTAGATTTCATGAAAATAAAATTATTTAAACAAAATTTACATTTTTTTATAAAGAAATAAAAAAGTTACAGCAGTTTTTGTTTGATTTTTAAGAAAAACGCATTATTTCTAAAAAATAACGTTTTTTTGATATAATTTTAAAAGTAATCGTCCGAAAAATTTTAAAACTACATTTCTAATTAGATTTCATGAAAATAAAATTAATTAAACAAAATTTACATTTTTTTATAAAGAAATAAAAAAGTTTCTGCAGTTTTTGTGTGATTTTTAAGAAAAACGTTTTTTTGGTATAATTTTAAAAATAATCGACCGAAAAATTTTAAAACTACATTTCTAATTAGATTTCATGAAAATAATATTATTTAAACAAAATTTACATTTTTTTATAAAGAAATAAAAAAGTTTCTGCAGTTTTT
>CAXARA010000168.1:0-19365 GCA_963971135.1 Stenus bimaculatus | reverse complement strand
TTTAAACAAAATTTACATTTTTTAATAAAGAAATAAAAAAGTTACAGCAGTTTTTGTTTGATTTTTAAGAAAAACGCATTATTTCTAAAAAATAACGTTTTTTTGATATAATTTTAAAAGTATTCGTCCGAAAAATTTTAAAAACTACATTTCTAATTAGATTTCATGAAATAAAATTATTTAAACAAAATTTACATTTTTTTATAAAGAAATAAAAAAGTTTCTGCAGTTTTTGTGTGATTTTTAAGAAAAACGTTTTTTTGGTATAATTTTAAAAATAATCGACCGAAAAATTTTAAACTACATTTCTAATTAGATTTCATGAAAGTAAAATTATTTAAACAAATTTACATTTTTTTTATAAAGAAATAAAAAAGTTACAGCAGTTTTTGTTTGATTTTTAAGAAAACGCATTATTTCTAAAAAATAACGTTTTTTTGATATAATTTTAAAAGTAATCGTCCGAAAAATTTTAAAACTACATTTCTAATTAGATTTCATGAAAATAAAATTATTTAAACAAAATTTACATTTTTTTATAAAGAAATAAAAAAGTTTCTGCAGTTTTTGTGTGATTTTTAAGAAAACGTTTTTTTGGTATAATTTTAAAAATAATCGACCGAAAAATTTTAAAACTACATTTCTAATTAGATTTCATAAAAATAAAATTATTTAAACAAAATTTACATTTTTTTATAAAGAAATAAAAAAGTTACAGCAGTTTTTGTTTGATTTTTAAGAAAAACGCATTATTTCTAAAAAATAAAGTTTTTTTGATATAATTTTAAAAGTAATCGTCCGAAAAATTTTAAAACTACATTTCTAATTAGATTTCATGAAAATAAAATTATTTAAACAAAATTTACATTTTTTTATAAAGAAATAAAAAAGTTTCTGCAGTTTTTGTGTGATTTTTAAGAAAACGTTTTTTTGGTATAATTTTAAAAATAATCGACCGAAAAATTTTAAAACTACATTTCTAATTATATTTCATAAAAATAAAATTATTTAAACAAAATTTACATTTTTTTATAAAGAAATAAAAAAGTTACAGCAGTTTTTGTTTGATTTTTAAGAAAAACGCATTATTCTAAAAAATAACGTTTTTTTGATATAATTTTAAAAGTATTCGTCCGAAAATTTTAAAACTACATTTCTAATTAGATTTCATGAAAATAAAATTATTTAAACAAAATTTACATTTTTTTATAAAGAAATAAAAAAGTTTCTGCAGTTTTTGTGTGATTTTTAAGAAAAACGTTTTTTTGGTATAATTTTAAAAATAATCGACCGAAAAATTTTAAAACTACATTTCTAATTAGATTTCATGAAAATAAAATTATTTAAACAAAATTTACATTTTTTTATAAAGAAATAAAAAAGTTACAGCAGTTTTTGTTTGATTTTTAAGAAAAACGCATTATTTCTAAAAAATAACGTTTTTTTGATATAATTTTAAAAGTAATCGTCCGAAAAATTTTAAAACTACATTTCTAATTAGATTTCATGAAAATAAAATTATTTAAACAAAATTTACATTTTTTTATAAAGAAATAAAAAAGTTTCTGCAGTTTTTGTGTGATTTTTAAGAAAAACGTTTTTTTGGTATAATTTTAAAAATAATCGACCGAAAAATTTTAAAACTACATTTCTAATTAGATTTCATGAAAATAAAATTATTTAAACAAAATTTACATTTTTTTATAAAGAAATAAAAAAGTTACAGCAGTTTTAGTTTGATTTTTAAGAAAAACGCATTATTTCTAAAAAATAACGTTTTTTTGATATAATTTTAAAAGTAATCGTCCGAAAAATTTTAAAACTACATTTCTAATTAAATTTCATGAAAATGATATTATTTAAACAAAATTTACATTTTTTTATAAAGAAATAAAAAAGTTTCTGCAGTTTTTGTGTGATTTTTAAGAAAAACGTTTTTTTGTTATAATTTTAAAAATAATCGACCGAAAAATTTTAAAACTACATTTCTAATTAGATTTCATGAAAATAAAATTATTTAAACAAAATTTACATTTTTTTATAAAGAAATAAAAAAGTTACAGCAGTTTTAGTTTGATTTTTAAGAAAAACGCATTATTTCTAAAAAATAACGTTTTTTTGATATAATTTTAAAAGTAATCGTCCGAAAAATTTTAAAACTACATTTCTAATTAGATTTCATGAAAATAATATTATTTAAACAAAATTTACATTTTTTTATAAAGAAATAAAAAAGTTTCTGCAGTTTTTGTGTGATTTTTAAGAAAAACGTTTTTTTGGTATAATTTTAAAAATAATCGACCGAAAAATTTTAAAACTACATTTCTAATTAGATTTCATGAAAATAAAATTATTTAAACAAAATTTACATTTTTTTATAAAGAAATAAAAAAGTTACAGTAGTTTTTGTTTGATTTTTAAGAAAAACGCATTATTTCTAAAAAATAACGTTTTTTTGATATAATTTTAAAAGTAATCGTCCGAAAAATTTTAAAACTACATTTCTAATTAGATTTCATGAAAATAATATTATTTAAACAAAATTTACATTTTTTTATAAAGAAATAAAAAAGTTACAGCAGTTTTAGTTTGATTTTTAAGAAAAACGTTTTTTTGGTATAATTTTAAAAATAATCGACCGAAAAATTTTAAAACTACATTTCTAATTAGATTTCATGAAAAAAAATTATTTAAACAAAATTTACATTTTTTTATAAAGAAATAAAAAAGTTACAGCAGTTTTAGTTTGATTTTTAAGAAAAACGCATTATTTCTAAAAAATAACGTTTTTTTGATATAATTTTAAAAGTAATCGTCCGAAAAATTTTAAAACTACATTTCTAATTAGATTTCATGAAAATGATATTATTTAAACAAAATTTACATTTTTTTATAAAGAAATAAAAAAGTTTCTGCAGTTTTTGTGTGATTTTTAAGAAAAACGTTTTTTTGGTATAATTTTAAAAATAATCGACCGAAAAATTTTAAAACTACATTTCTAATTAGATTTCATGAAAATAAAATTATTTAAACAAAATTTACATTTTTTTATAAAGAAATAAAAAAGTTACAGCAGTTTTTGTTTGATTTTTAAGAAAAACGCATTATTTCTAAAAAATAAATTTTAAAAGTAATCGTCCGAAAAATTTTAAAACTACATTTCTAATTAGATTTCATGAAAATAAAATTATTTAAACAAAATTTACATTTTTTTATAAAGAAATAAAAAAGTTTCTGCAGTTTTTGTGTGATTTTTAAGAAAAACGTTTTTTTGGTATAATTTTAAAAATAATCGACCGAAAAATTTTAAAACTACATTTCTAATTAGATTTCATGAAAATAAAATTATTTAAACAAAATTTACATTTTTTTATAAAGAAATAAAAAAGTTACAGCAGTTTTTGTTTGATTTTTAAGAAAAACGCATTATTTCTAAAAAATAAAGTTTTTTTGATATAATTTTAAAAGTAATCGTCCGAAAAATTTTAAAACTACATTTCTAATTAGATTTCATGAAAATAAAATTATTTAAACAAAATTTACATTTTTTTATAAAGAAATAAAAAAGTTTCTGCAGTTTTTGTGTGATTTTTAAGAAAAACGTTTTTTTGGTATAATTTTAAAAATAATCGACCGAAAAATTTTAAAACTACATTTCTAATTAGATTTCATGAAAAAAAAATTATTTAAACAAAATTTACATTTTTTTATAAAGAAATAAAAAAGTTACAGCAGTTTTAGTTTGATTTTTAAGAAAAACGCATTATTTCTAAAAAATAACGTTTTTTTGATATAATTTTAAAAGTAATCGTCCGAAAAATTTTAAAACTACATTTCTAATTAGATTTCATGAAAATGATATTATTTAAACAAAATTTACATTTTTTTATAAAGAAATAAAAAAGTTTCTGCAGTTTTTGTGTGATTTTTAAGAAAAACGTTTTTTTGTTATAATTTTAAAAATAATCGACCGAAAAATTTTAAAACTACATTTCTAATTAGATTTCATGAAAATAAAATTATTTAAACAAAATTTACATTTTTTTATAAAGAAATAAAAAAGTTACAGCAGTTTTAGTTTGATTTTTAAGAAAAACGCATTATTTCTAAAAAATAACGTTTTTTTGATATAATTTTAAAAGTAATCGTCCGAAAAATTTTAAAACTACATTTCTAATTAGATTTCATGCAAATAATATTATTTAAACAAAATTTACATTTTTTTATAAAGAAATAAAAAAGTTTCTGCAGGTTTTGTGTGATTTTTAAGAAAAACGTTTTTTTGGTATAATTTTAAAAATAATCGACCGAAAAATTTTAAAACTACATTTCTAATTAGATTTCATGAAAATAAAATTATTTAAACAAAATTTACATTTTTTTATAAAGAAATAAAAAAGTTACAGTAGTTTTTGTTTGATTTTTAAGAAAAACGCATTATTTCTAAAAAATAACGTTTTTTTGATATAATTTTAAAAGTAATCGTCCGAAAAATTTTAAAACTACATTTCTAATTAGATTTCATGAAAATAATATTATTTAAACAAAATTTACATTTTTTTATAAAGAAATAAAAAAGTTACAGCAGTTTTAGTTTGATTTTTAAGAAAAACGTTTTTTTGGTATAATTTTAAAAATAATCGACCGAAAAATTTTAAAACTACATTTCTAATTAGATTTCATGAAAATAAAATTATTTAAACAAAATTTACATTTTTTTATAAAGAAATAAAAAAGTTACAGCAGTTTTTGTTTGATTTTTAAGAAAAACGCATTATTTCTAAAAAATAACGTTTTTTTGATATAATTTTAAAAGTAATCGTCCGAAAAATTTAAAACTACATTTCTAATTAGATTTCATGAAAATAATATTATTTAAACAAAATTTACATTTTTTTATAAAGAAATAAAAAAGTTACAGCAGTTTTTGTTTGATTTTTAAGAAAAACGCATTATTTCTAAAAAATAACGTTTTTTTGATATAATTTTAAAAGTAATCGTCCGAAAAATTTTAAAACTACATTTCTAATTAGATTTCATGAAAATAATATTATTTAAACAAAATTTACATTTTTTTATAAAGAAATAAAAAAGTTTCTGCAGTTTTTGTGTGATTTTTAAGAAAAACGTTTTTTTGGTATAATTTTAAAAATAATCGACCGAAAAATTTTAAAACTACATTTCTAATTAGATTTCATGAAAATAAAATTATTTAAACAAAATTTACATTTTTTTATAAAGAAATAAAAAAGTTACAGCAGTTTTTGTTTGATTTTTAAGAAAAACGCATTATTTCTAAAAAATAACGTTTTTTTGATATAATTTTAAAAGTAATCGTCCGAAAAATTTTAAAACTACATTTCTAATTAGATTTCATGAAAATAAAATTATTTAAACAAAATTTACATTTTTTTATAAAGAAATAAAAAAGTTTCTGCAGTTTTTGTGTGATTTTTAAGAAAAACGTTTTTTTGGTATAATTTTAAAAATAATCGACCGAAAAATTTTAAAACTACATTTCTAATTAAATTTCATGAAAATAAAATTATTTAAACAAAATTTACATTTTTTTATAAAGAAATAAAAAAGTTACAGCAGTTTTTGTTTGATTTTTAAGAAAAACGCATTATTTCTAAAAAATAACGTTTTTTTGATATAATTTTAAAAGTAATCGTCCGACAAATTTTAAAACTACATTTCATATTAGATTTCATGAAAATAAAATTATTTAAACAAAATTTACATTTTTTTATAAAGAAATAAAAAAGTTTCTGCAGTTTTTGTGTGATTTTTAAGAAAAACGTTTTTTTGGTATAATTTTAAAAATAATCGACCGAAAAATTTTAAAAGTACATTTCTAATTAGATTTCATGAAAATAAAATTATTTAAACAAAATTTACATTTTTTTATAAAGAAATAAAAAAGTTACAGCAGTTTTTGTTTGATTTTTAAGAAAAACGCATTATTTCTAAAAAATAAAGTTTTTTTGATATAATTTTAAAAGTAATCGTCCGAAAAATTTTAAAACTACATTTCTAATTAGATTTCATGAAAATAAAATTATTTAAACAAAATTTACATTTTTTTATAAAGAAATAAAAAAGTTTCTGCAGTTTTTGTGTGATTTTTATGAAAAACGTTTTTTGGTATAATTTTAAAAATAATCGACCGAAAAATTTTAAAACTACATTTCTAATTAGATTTCATGAAAATAAAATTATTTAAACAAAATTTACATTTTTTTATAAAGAAATAAAAAAGTTACAGCAGTTTTTGTTTGATTTTTAAGAAAAACGCATTATTTCTAAAAAATAACGTTTTTTTGATATAATTTTAAAAGTAATCGTCCGAAAAATTTTAAAACTACATTTCTAATTAGATTTCATGAAAATAAAATTATTTAAACAAAATTTACATTTTTTTATAAAGAAATAAAAAAGTTTCTGCAGTTTTTGTGTGATTTTTAAGAAAAACGTTTTTTTGGTATAATTTTAAAAATAATCGACCGAAAAATTTTAAAACTACATTTCTAATTAGATTTCATGAAAATAAAATTATTTAAACAAAATTTACATTTTTTTATAAAGAAATAAAAAAGTTACAGCAGTTTTTGTTTGATTTTTAAGAAAAACGCATTATTTCTAAAAAATAACGTTTTTTTGATATAATTTTAAAAGTAATCGTCCGAAAAATTTTAAAACTACATTTCTAATTAGATTTCATGAAAATAAAATTATTTAAACAAAATTTACATTTTTTTATAAAGAAATAAAAAAGTTTCTGCAGTTTTTGTGTGATTTTTAAGAAAAACGTTTTTTTGGTATAATTTTAAAAATAATCGACCGAAAAATTTTAAAACTACATTTCTAATTAGATTTCATGAAAATAAAATTATTTAAACAAAATTTACATTTTTTTATAAAGAAATAAAAAAGTTACAGCAGTTTTTGTTTGATTTTTAAGAAAAACGCATTATTTCTAAAAAATAAAGTTTTTTTGATATAATTTTAAAAGTAATCGTCCGAAAAATTTTAAAACTACATTTCTAATTAGATTTCATGAAAATAAAATTATTTAAACAAAATTTACATTTTTTATAAAGAAATAAAAAAGTTTCTGCAGTTTTTGTGTGATTTTTAAGAAAAACGTTTTTTTGGTATAATTTTAAAAATAATCGACCGAAAAATTTTAAAACTACATTTCTAATTAGATTTCATGAAAATAAAATTATTTAAACAAAATTTACATTTTTTTATAAAGAAATAAAAAAGTTACAGCAGTTTTTGTTTGATTTTTAAGAAAAACGCATTATTTCTAAAAAATAACGTTTTTTTGATATAATTTTAAAAGTAATCGTCCGAAAAATTTTAAAACTCCATTTCTAATTAGATTTCATGAAAATAAAATTATTTAAACAAAATTTACATTTTTTTATAAAGAAATAAAAAGTTTCTGCAGTTTTTGTGTGATTTTTAAGAAAAACGTTTTTTTGGTATAATTTTAAAAATAATTGACCGAAAAATTTTAAAACTACATTTCTAATTAGATTTCATGAAAATAAAATTATTTAAACAAAATTTACATTTTTTTATAAAGAAATAAAAAAGTTTCTGCAGTTTTTGTGTGATTTTTAAGAAAAACGTTTTTTTGGTATAATTTTAAAAATAATCGACCGAAAAATTTTAAAACTACATTTCTAATTAGATTTCATGAAAATAAAATTATTTAAACAAAATTTACATTTTTTTATAAAGAAATAAAAAAGTTTCTGCAGTTTTTGTGTGATTTTTAAGAAAAACGTTTTTTTGGTATAATTTTAAAAATAATCGACCGAAAAATTTTAAAACTACATTTCTAATTAGATTTCATGAAAATAAAATTATTTAAACAAAATTTACATTTTTTTATAAAGAAATAAAAAAGTTACAGCAGTTTTTGTTTGATTTTTAAGAAAAACGCATTATTTCTAAAAAATAACGTTTTTTTGGTATAATTTTAAAAGTAATCGTCCGAAAAATTTTAAAACTACATTTCTAATTAGATTTCATGAAAATAAAATTATTTAAACAAAATTTACATTTTTTTATAAAGAAATAAAAAAGTTTCTGCAGTTTCTGTGTGATTTTTAAGAAAAATGTTTTTTTGGTATAATTTTAAAAATAATCGACCGAAAAATTTTAAAACTACATTTCTAATTAGATTTCATGAAAATAAAATTATTTAAACAAAATTTACATTTTTTTATAAAGAAATAAAAAAGTTACAGCAGTTTTTGTTTGATTTTTAAGAAAAACGCATTATTTCTAAAAAATAACGTTTTTTTGATATAATTTTAAAAGTAATCGTCCGAAAAATTTTAAAACTACATTTCTAATTAGATTTCATGAAAATAAAATTATTTAAACAAAATTTACATTTTTTTATAAAGAAATAAAAAAGTTTCTGCAGTTTTTGTGTGATTTTTAAGAAAAACGTTTTTTTGGTATAATTTTAAAAATAATCGACCGAAAAATTTTAAAACTACATTTCTAATTAGATTTCATGAAAATAAAATTATTTAAACAAAATTTACATTTTTTTATAAAGAAATAAAAAAGTTTCTGCAGTTTTTGTGTGATTTTTAAAAAAAACGTTTTTTTGGTATAATTTTAAAAATAATCGACCGAAAAATTTTAAAACTACATTTCTAATTAGATTTCATGAAAAATAAAATTATTTAAACAAAATTTACATTTTTTTATAAAGAAATAAAAAAGTTACAGCAGTTTTTGTTTGATTTTTAAGAAAAACGCATTATTTCTAAAAAATAAAGTTTTTTTGATATAATTTTAAAAGTAATCGTCCGAAAAATTTTAAACTACATTTCTAATTAGATTTCATGAAAATAAAATTATTTAAACAAAATTTACATTTTTTTATAAAGAAATAAAAAAGTTTCTGCAGTTTTTGTGTGATTTTTAAGAAAAACGTTTTTTTGGTATAATTTTAAAAATAATCGACCGAAAAATTTTAAAACTACATTTCTAATTAGATTTCATGAAAATAAAATTATTTAAACAAAATTTACATTTTTTTATAAAGAAATAAAAAAGTTTCTGCAGTTTTTGTGTGATTTTTAAGAAAAACGTTTTTTTGGTATAATTTTAAAAATAATCGACCGAAAAATTTTAAAACTACATTTCTAATTAGATTTCATGAAAATAAAATTATTTAAACAAAATTTACATTTTTTTATAAAGAAATAAAAAAGTTACAGCAGTTTTTGTTTGATTTTTAAGAAAAACGCATTATTTCTAAAAAATAACGTTTTTTTGATATAATTTTAAAAGTAATCGTCCGAAAAATTTTAAAACTCCATTTCTAATTAGATTTCATGAAAATAAAATTATTTAAACAAAATTTACATTTTTTTATAAAGAATTAAAAAAGTTTCTGCAGTTTTTGTGTGATTTTTAAGAAAAACGTTTTTTTGGTATAATTTTAAAAATAATCGACCGAAAAATTTTAAAACTACATTTCTAATTAGATTTCATGAAAATAAAATTATTTAAACAAAATTTACATTTTTTTATAAAGAAATAAAAAAGTTTCTGCAGTTTTTGTGTGATTTTTAAGAAAAACGTTTTTTTGATATAATTTTAAAAATAATCGACCGAAAAATTTTAAAACTACATTTCTAATTAGATTTCATGAAAATAAAATTATTTAAACAAAATTTACATTTTTTTATAAAGAAATAAAAAAGTTACAGCAGTTTTTGTTTGATTTTTAAGAAAAACGCATTATTTCTAAAAAATAACGTTTTTTTGATATAATTTTAAAAGTAATCGTCCGAAAAATTTTAAAACTCCATTTCTAATTAGATTTCATGAAAATAAAATTATTTAAACAAAATTTACATTTTTTTATAAAGAAATAAAAAAGTTTCTGCAGTTTTTGTGTGATTTTTAAGAAAAACGTTTTTTTGGTATAATTTTAAAAATAATCGACCGAAAAATTTTAAAACTACATTTCTAATTAGATTTCATGAAAATAAAATTATTTAAACAAAATTTACATTTTTTTATAAAGAAATAAAAAAGTTTCTGCAGTTTTTGTGTGATTTTTAAGAAAAACGTTTTTTTGGTATAATTTTAAAAATAATCGACCGAAAAATTTTAAAACTACATTTCTAATTAGATTTCATGAAAATAAAATTATTTAAACAAAATTTACATTTTTTTATAAAGAAATAAAAAAGTTTCTGCAGTTTTTGTGTGATTTTTAAGAAAAACGCATTATTTCTAAAAAATAACGTTTTTTTGATATAATTTTAAAAGTAATCGTCCGAAAAATTTTAAAACTACATTTCTAATTAGATTTCATGAAAATAAAATTATTTAAACAAAATTTACATTTTTTTATAAAGAAATAAAAAAGTTTCTGCAGTTTTTGTGTGATTTAAGAAAAACGTTTTTTTTGGTATAATTTTAAAAATAATCGACCGAAAAATTTTAAAACTACATTTCTAATTAGATTTCATGAAAATAAAATTATTTAAACAAAATTTACATTTTTTTATAAAGAAATAAAAAAGTTACAGCAGTTTTTGTTTGATTTTTAAGAAAAACGCATTATTTCTAAAAAATAACGTTTTTTTGATATAATTTTAAAAGTAATCGTCCGAAAAATTTTAAAACTCCATTTCTAATTAGATTTCATGAAAATAAAATTATTTAAACAAAATTTACATTTTTTTATAAAGAAATAAAAAAGTTTCTGCAGTTTTTGTGTGATTTTTAAGAAAAACGTTTTTTTGGTATAATTTTAAAAATAATCGACCGAAAAATTTTAAAACTACATTTCTAATTAGATTTCATGAAAATAAAATTATTTAAACAAAATTTACATTTTTTTATAAAGAAATAAAAAAGTTTCTGCAGTTTTTGTGTGATTTTTAAGAAAAACGTTTTTTTGGTATAATTTTAAAAATAATCGACCGAAAAATTTTAAAACTACATTTCTAATTAGATTTCATGAAAATAAAATTATTTAAACAAAATTTACTATTTTTTATAAAGAAATAAAAAAGTTTCTGCAGTTTTTGTGTGATTTTTAAGAAAAACGCATTATTTCTAAAAAATAACGTTTTTTTGATATAATTTTAAAAGTAATCGTCCGAAAAATTTTAAAACTACATTTCTAATTAGATTTCATGAAAATAAAATTATTTAAACAAAATTTACATTTTTTTATAAAGAAATAAAAAAGTTTCTGCAGTTTTTGTGTGATTTTTAAGAAAAACGTTTTTTTGGTATAATTTTAAAAATAATCAACCGAAAAATTTTAAAACTACATTTCAAATTAGATTTCATGAAAATAAAATTATTTAAACAAAATTTACATTTTTTTATAAAGAAATAAAAAAGTTACAGCAGTTTTTGTTTGATTTTTAAGAAAAACGCATTATTTCTAAAAAATAAAGTTTTTTTGATATAATTTTAAAAGTAATCGTCCGAAAAATTTTAAAACTACATTTCTAATTAGATTTCATGAAAATAAAATTATTTAAACAAAATTTACATTTTTTTATAAAGAAATAAAAAAGTTTCTGCAGTTTTTGTGTGATTTTTAAGAAAAACGTTTTTTTGGTATAATTTTCAAAATAATCGACCGAAAAATTTTAAAACTACATTTCTAATTAGATTTCATGAAAATAAAATTATTTAAACAAAATTTACATTTTTTTATAAAGAAATAAAAAAGTTTCTGCAGTTTTTGTGTGATTTTTAAGAAAAACGTTTTTTTGGTATAATTTTAAAAATAATCGACCGAAAAATTTTAAAACTACATTTCTAATTAGATTTCATGAAAATAAAATTATTTAAACAAAATTTACATTTTTTTATAAAGAAATAAAAAAGTTACAGCAGTTTTTGTTTGATTTTTAAGAAAAACGCATTATTTCTAAAAAATAACGTTTTTTTGATATAATTTTAAAAGTAATCGTCCGAAAAATTTTAAAACTCCATTTCTAATTAGATTTCATGAAAATAAAATTATTTAAACAAAATTTACATTTTTTTATAAAGAAATAAAAAAGTTTCTGCAGTTTTTGTGTGATTTTTAAGAAAAACGTTTTTTTGGTATAATTTTAAAAATAATCGACCGAAAAATTTTAAAACTACATTTCTAATTAGATTTCATGAAAATAAAATTATTTAAACAAAATTTACATTTTTTTATAAAGAAATAAAAAAGTTTCTGCAGTTTTTGTGTGATTTTTAAGAAAAACGTTTTTTTGGTATAATTTTAAAAATAATCGACCGAAAAATTTTAAAACTACATTTCTAATTAGATTTCATGAAAATAAAATTATTTAAACAAAATTTACATTTTTTTATAAAGAAATAAAAAAGTTACAGCAGTTTTTGTTTGATTTTTAAGAAAAACGCATTATTTCTAAAAAATAAAGTTTTTTTGATATAATTTTAAAAGTAATCGTCCGAAAAATTTTAAAACTACATTTCTAATTAGATTTCATGAAAATAAAATTATTTAAACAAAATTTACATTTTTTTATAAAGAAATAAAAAAGTTTCTGCAGTTTTTGTGTGATTTTTAAGAAAAACGTTTTTTTGGTATAATTTTAAAAATAATCGACCGAAAAATTTTAAAACTACATTTCTAATTAGATATCATGAAAATAAAATTATTTAAACAAAATTTACATTTTTTTATAAAAAAATAAAAAAGTTACAGCAGTTTTTGTTTGATTTTTAAGAAAAACGCATTATTTCTAAAAAATAACGTTTTTTTGATATAATTTTAAAAGTAATCGTCCGAAAAATTTTAAAACTACATTTCTAATTAGATTTCATGAAAATAAAATTATTTAAACAAAATTTACATTTTTTTATAAAGAAATAAAAAAGTTTCTTCAGTTTTTGTGTGATTTTTAAGAAAAACGTTTTTTTGGTATAATTTTAAAAATAATCGACCGAAAAATTTTAAAACTACATTTCTAATTAGATTTCATGAAAATAAAATTATTTAAACAAAATTTACATTTTTTTATAAAGAAATAAAAAAGTTACAGCAGTTTTTGTTTGATTTTTAAGAAAAACGCATTATTTCTAAAAAATAACGTTTTTTTGATATAATTTTAAAAGTAATCGTTAGAAAAATTTTAAAACTACATTTCTAATTAGATTTCATGAAAATAAAATTATTTAAACAAAATTTACATTTTTTTATAAAGAAATAAAAAAGTTTCTGCAGTTTTTGTGTGATTTTTAAGAAAAACGTTTTTTTTGGTATAATTTTAAAAATAATCGACCGAAAAATTTTAAAACTACATTTCTAATTAGATTTCATAAAAATAAAATTATTTAAACAAAATTTACATTTTTTTATAAAGAAATAAAAAAGTTACAGCAGTTTTTGTTTGATTTTTAAGAAAAACGCATTATTTCTAAAAAATAAAGTTTTTTTGATATAATTTTAAAAGTAATCGTCCGAAAAATTTTAAAACTACATTTCTAATTAGATTTCATGAAAATAAAATTATTTAAACAAAATTTACATTTTTTTATAAAGAAATAAAAAATTTACAGCAGTTTTTGTTTGATTTTTAAGAAAAACGCATTATTTCTAAAAAATAACGTTTTTTTGATTTAATTTTAAAAGTAATCGTCCGAAAAATTTTAAAACTACATTTCTAATTAGATTTCATGAAAATAAAATTATTTAAACAAAATTTACATTTTTTTATAAAGAAATAAAAAAGTTTCTGCAGTTTTTGTGTGATTTTTAAGAAAAACGTTTTTTTGGTATAATTTTAAAAATAATCGACCGAAAAATTTTAAAACTACATTTCTAATTAGATTTCATGAAAATAAAATAATTTAAACAAAATTTACATTTTTTTATAAAGAAATAAAAAAGTTTCTGCAGTTTTTGTGTGATTTTTAAGAAAAACGTTTTTTTGGTATAATTTTAAAAATAATCGACCGAAAAATTTTAAAACTACATTTCTAATTAGATTTTATGAAAATAAAATTATTTAAAGAAAATTTACATTTTTTTATAAAGAAATAAAAAAGTTACAGCAGTTTTTGTTTGATTTTTAAGAAAAACGCATTATTTCTAAAAAATAACGTTTTTTTGATATAATTTTAAAAGTAATCGTCCGAAAAATTTTAAAACTACATTTTTAATTAGATTTCACGAAAATAAAATTATTTAAACAAAATTTACATTTTTTTATAAAGAAATAAAAAAGTTACAGCAGTTTTTGTGTGATTTTTAAGAAAAACGTTTTTTTGGTATAATTTTAAAAATAATCGACCGAAAAATTTTAAAACTACATTTCTAATTAGATTTCATGAAAATAAAATTATTTAAACAAAATTTACATTTTTTTATAAAGAAATAAAAAAGTTACAGCAGTTTTTGTTTGATTTTTAAGAAAAACGCATTATTTCTAAGAAATAACGTTTTTTTGATATAATTTTAAAAGTAATCGTCCGAAAAATTTTAAAACTACATTTCTAATTAGATTTCATGAAAATAAAATTATTTAAACAAAATTTACATTTTTTATAAAGAAATAAAAAAGTTTCTGCAGTTTTTGTGTGATTTTTAAGAAAAACGTTTTTTTGGTATAATTTTAAAAATAATCGACCGAAAAATTTTAAAACTACATTTCTAATTAGATTTCATGAAAATAAAATTATTTAAACAAAATTTACATTTTTTTATAAAGAAATAAAAAAGTTACAGCAGTTTTTGTTTGATTTTTAAGAAAAACGCATTATTTCTAAAAAATAACGTTTTTTTGATATAATTTTAAAAGTAATCGTCCGAAAAATTTTAAAACTACATTTCTAATTAGATTTCATGAAAATAAAATTATTTAATCAAAATTTACATTTTTTTATAAAGAAATAAAAAAGTTTCTGCAGTTTTTGTGTGATTTTTAAGAAAAACGTTTTTTTGGTATAATTTTAAAAATAATCGACCGAAAAATTTTAAAACTACATTTCTAATTAGATTTCATGAAAATAAAATTATTTAAACAAAATTTACATTTTTTTATAAAGAAATAAAAAAGTTACAGCAGTTTTTGTTTGATTTTTAAGAAAAACGCATTATTTCTAAAAAATAACGTTTTTTTGATATAATTTTAAAAGTAATCGTCCGAAAAATTTTAAAACTACATTTCTAATTAGATTTCATGAAAATAAAATTATTTAAACAAAATTTACATTTTTTTATAAAGAAATAAAAAAGTTTCTGCAGTTTTTGTGTGATTTTTAAGAAAAACGTTTTTTTGGTATAATTTTAAAAATAATCGACCGAAAAATTTTAAAACTACATTTCTAATTAGATTTCATGAAAATAAAATTATTTAAACAAAATTTACATTTTTTTATAAAGAAATAAAAAAGTTACAGCAGTTTTTGTTTGATTTTTAAGAAAAACGCATTATTTCTAAAAAATAACGTTTTTTTGATATAATTTTAAAAGTAATCGTTCGAAAAATTTTAAAACTACATTTCTAATTAGATTTCATGAAAATAAAATTATTTAAACAAAATTTACATTTTTTTATAAAGAAATAAAAAAGTTTCTGCAGTTTTTGTGTGATTTTTAAGAAAAACGTTTTTTTGGTATAATTTTAAAATAATCGACCGAAAAATTTTAAAACTACATTTCTAATTAGATTTCATAAAAATAAAATTATTTAAACAAAATTTACATTTTTTTATAAAGAAATAAAAAAGTTACAGCAGTTTTTGTTTGATTTTTAAGAAAAACGCATTATTTCTAAAAAATAAAGTTTTTTTGATATAATTTTAAAAGTAATCGTCCGAAAAATTTTAAAACTACATTTCTAATTAGATTTCATGAAAATAAAATTATTTAAACAAAATTTACATTTTTTTATAAAGAAATAAAAAAGTTACAGCAGTTTTTGTTTGATTTTTAAGAAAAACGCATTATTTCTAAAAAATAACGTTTTTTTGATATAATTTTAAAAGTAATCGTCCGAAAAATTTTAAAACTACATTTCTAATTAGATTTCATGAAAATAAAATTATTTAAACAAAATTTACATTTTTTTATAAAGAAATAAAAAAGTTTCTGCAGTTTTTGTGTGATTTTTAAGAAAAACGTTTTTTTGGTATAATTTTAAAAATAATCGACCGAAAAATTTTAAAACTACATTTCTAATTAGATTTCATGAAAATAAAATTATTTAAACAAAATTTACATTTTTTTATAAAGAAATAAAAAAGTTTCTGCAGTTTTTGTGTGATTTTTAAGAAAAACGTTTTTTTGGTATAATTTTAAAAATAATCGACCGAAAAATTTTAAAACTACATTTCTAATTAGATTTTATGAAAATAAAATTATTTAAAGAAAATTTACATTTTTTTATAAAGAAATAAAAAAGTTACAGCAGTTTTTGTTTGATTTTTAAGAAAAACGCATTATTTCTAAAAAATAACGTTTTTTTGATATAATTTTAAAAGTAATCGTCTGAAAAATTTTAAAACTACATTTTTAATTAGATTTCATGAAAATAAAATTATTTAAACAAAATTTACATTTTTTTATAAAGAAATAAAAAAGTTACAGCAGTTTTTGTGTGATTTTTAAGAAAAACGTTTTTTTTGGTATAATTTTAAAAATAATCGACCGAAAAATTTTCAAACTACATTTCTAATTAGATTTCATGAAAATAAAATTATTTAAACAAAATTTACATTTTTTTATAAAGAAATAAAAAAGTTTCTGCAGTTTTTGTGTGATTTTTAAGAAAAACGTTTTTTTGGTATAATTTTAAAAATAATCGACCGAAAAATTTTAAAACTACATTTCTAATTAGATTTCATGAAAATAAAATTATTTAAACAAAATTTACATTTTTTTATAAAGAAATAAAAAAGTTACAGCAGTTTTTGTTTGATTTTTAAGAAAAACGCATTATTTCTAAAAAATAACGTTTTTTTGGTATAATTTTAAAAGTAATCGTCCGAAAAATTTTAAAACTACATTTCTAATTAGATTTCATGAAAATAAAATTATTTAAACAAAATTTACATTTTTTTATAAAGAAATAAAAAAGTTTCTGCAGTTTTTGTGTGATTTTTAAGAAAAACGTTTTTTTGGTATAATTTTAAAAATAATCGACCGAAAAATTTTAAAACTACATTTCTAATTAGATTTCATGAAAATAAAATTATTTAAACAAAATTTACATTTTTTTATAAAGAAATAAAAAAGTTACAGCAGTTTTTGTTTGATTTTTAAGAAAAACGCATTATTTCTAAAAAATAACGTTTTTTTGATATAATTTTAAAAGTAATCGTCCGAAAAATTTTAAAACTACATTTCTAATTAGATTTCATGAAAATAAAATTATTTAATCAAAATTTACATTTTTTTATAAAGAAATAAAAAAGTTTCTGCAGTTTTTGTGTGATTTTTAAGAAAAACGTTTTTTTTGGTATAATTTTAAAAATAATCGACCGAAAAATTTTAAAACTACATTTCTAATTAGATTTCATGAAAATAAAATTATTTAAACAAAATTTACATTTTTTTATAAAGAAATAAAAAAGTTACTGCAGTTTTTGTTTGATTTTTAAGAAAAACGCATTATTTCTAAAAAATAAAGTTTTTTTGATATAATTTTAAAAGTAATCGTCCGAAAAATTTTAAAACTACATTTCTAATTAGATTTCATGAAAATAAAATTATTTAAACAAAATTTACATTTTTTTATAAAGAAATAAAAAAGTTTCTGCAGTTTTTGTGTGATTTTTAAGAAAAACGTTTTTTTGGTATAATTTTAAAAATAATCGACCGAAAAATTTTAAAACTACATTTCTAATTAGATTTCATGAAAATAAAATTATTTAAACAAAATTTACATTTTTTTATAAAGAAATAAAAAAGTTACAGCAGTTTTTGTTTGATTTTTAAGAAAAACGCATTATTTCTAAAAAATAACGTTTTTTTGATATAATTTTAAAAGTAATCGTCCGAAAAATTTTAAAACTACATTTCTAATTAGATTTCATGAAAATAAAATTATTTAAACAAAATTTACATTTTTTTATAAAGAAATAAAAAAGTTTCTGCAGTTTTTGTGTGATTTTTAAGAAAAACGTTTTTTTGGTATAATTTTAAAAATAATCGTCCGAAAAATTTTAAAACTACATTTCTAATTAGATTTCATGAAAATAAAATTATTTAAACAAAATTTACATTTTTTTATAAAGAAATAAAAAAGTTTCTGCAGTTTTTGTGTGATTTTTAAGAAAAACGTTTTTTTGGTATAATTTTAAAAATAATCGACCGAAAAATTTTAAAACTACATTTCTAATTAGATTTCATGAAAATAAAATTATTTAAACAAAATTTACATTTTTTTATAAAGAAATAAAAAAGTTTCTGCAGTTTTTGTGTGATTTTTAAGAAAAACGTTTTTTTGGTATAATTTTAAAAATAATCGACCGAAAAATTTTAAAACTACATTTCTAATTAGATTTCATGAAAATAAAATTATTTAAACAAAATTTACATTTTTTTATAAAGAAATAAAAAAGTTACAGCAGTTTTTGTTTGATTTTTAAGAAAAACGCATTATTTCTAAAAAATAACGTTTTTTTGATATAATTTTAAAAGTAATCGTCCGAAAAATTTTAAAACTCCATTTCTAATTAGATTTCATGAAAATAAAATTATTTAAACAAAATTTACATTTTTTTATAAAGAAATAAAAAAGTTTCTGCAGTTTTTGTGTGATTTTTAAGAAAAACGTTTTTTTGGTATAATTTTAAAAATAATCGACCGAAAAATTTTAAAACTACATTTCTAATTAGATTTCATGAAAATAAAATTATTTAAACAAAATTTACATTTTTTTATAAAGAAATAAAAAAGTTTCTGCAGTTTTTGTGTGATTTTTAAGAAAAACGTTTTTTTGGTATAATTTTAAAAATAATCGACCGAAAAATTTTAAAACTACATTTCTAATTAGATTTCATGAAAATAAAATTATTTAAACAAAATTTACATTTTTTTATAAAGAAATAAAAAAGTTACAGCAGTTTTTGTTTGATTTTTAAGAAAAACGCATTATTTCTAAAAAATAAAGTTTTTTTGATATAATTTTAAAAGTAATCGTCCGAAAAATTTTAAAACTACATTTCTAATTAGATTTCATGAAAATAAAATTATTTAAACAAAATTTACATTTTTTTATAAAGAAATAAAAAAGTTTCTGCAGTTTTTGTGTGATTTTTAAGAAAAACGTTTTTTTGGTATAATTTTAAAAATAATCGACCGAAAAATTTTAAAACTACATT